>CM042402.1:34854128-34899128 GCA_023634145.1 Thymallus thymallus | reverse complement strand
AGTCTCTGACAGCCAGAGACAAGGTATGTCGAGAGAGAGAGCACTGCAAACTCTAGAGCCACACAGGCACGTTTGGTATCAGTCATCCTGCTAGTGAAACTTTCACTAATTCCTTGTCAATACCCCCAAGGCAAAACATAAAGAAAAATGTAACAGGAAAACAATGTTTTAAATGAGAAGTAGGGATTGGTTTGAAGGAAATTCACATGAAAGAAAGACAAAACAGAGTCTGTGTTGGAGGTTGTGTCATTTTAATTCTCTAGTTGCAACTAGTAAAGTATTCACATCATAGCTACTGTGTCTCATTCTAGAACTGTATTCAAATGCATTAATAGTTGTTGATTTAAGCTACTGTGTCTCATTCTGGGGGATTCCATAGTGTTACAACGTCTCAGCAACCTTTAAATACCGTTAAAGGTTCTGTCACTCCAAAATACTATAACATAGTTGTCTATGAGTCTATTACTATCAGCCCTAAGGGGGCTGACTAAATCACCTCCCCAAACATTCCCAAGGGGCCGTTGGTTGTGTGAGCGGGGCTGGGGGCCCGGGGCCAAGCAGAGGCCCCCTGTGGGGAGAGACGTGTGTTTAGACAGGGTCTCTCTCTCACGGGATTAGGGAAAGAAAACATCACATGCTAGGCCGGGCGCTAGCTACACAAACATTAAGGGCCTGATGGCATTTCACACTGCTTTAATGGTAGGCTAACTCTGGTTTCCACTGGGATATATTATGGAATCATCCCTCTTGGGTTACAGTGAGCATGTTTGTCAGATATATGTCAACATTGCCATATGCTATTCTAAATCTAAACATTATCAAATGTATTATCCTGTGGTGAGAAGAACTCAGTTCATCCTTGCTCTCCAGAGTTTCAATACAAGCCTTTTCATTGTTCAGATAATTTGCCATCTTGTACAATTATGACAGAGATGTATAAGAATGTAGAAGCATTCTGCCAGGCAGCATGCATAGCAATGCGGTTCTGAAATGGTGGGAGTCTATAAGCCAACCCAGGTCTCCCAGAGAGGGGGACAGTGCAGACATAGCGGGAGCCTGGTTTGGGGTCGTGAGGCGGGGCATGTGTCGAAAACTCTGGGCCATCGTCCCCAAAAGGCTGCAGCCATGGAGCAGGTGCGCATGTAAATGAGGGGACGGCAGCTGCTGCCTGGCCACCGCTCACTCACCCCTCCCTCCGTCCCTCATTTCTGCGCCCTCCATGCCCCTCTTCATCCCTCCGCCCCCCTGTCCCCAGGAGAATAGCTGGGGCCTGGGCTTCAGGCGTCTGAATGCCCCCCCTACCCCTCAGCCCTGGAGCAGTGGAGGGGTAGGATGAGTGGCTCCATTGTTTCTCCTCTCCATTCTGACCACAGGCAGGCCAGGCCGGGAGCCTCCAAGCTGAAAGTTCATTCAGCTGCTAAACCTTCTCCTCTCTGTTCCTTCTTCCCTCTGCCCACAAATTAGTTCTCTCTCTCTCTCCCTCCCTCTATCTCCCTCTCTCGCTCCTTCGTATGACTGACCATCCTTTTACCCCCCCCTCCTCCATGTACCTTCTTTCGCTCTCTTTCCCGCCAACTGTTTTCCCCCCACTCTCTTTTCATGGTTTCCATAGGGTTGACTGGTTTTGTAAGCCACCATATTAGGATTTATGACTCTCTCAACTGGGTCTTGGCTCCAAAAATCTCAAAGTCTGAGCCTGGGTGTTACTTTTCACTGGTCAACCCAAACACACTTAAACGATGCAGAGACACCAACAAAAGCTGTCTGAAAGAAAGGAAATTGGACTGGTTTTGGAGGGAGGGTTAGTGGGAAGCCAGTGAAGAGAGGTGGTTGCTGGTTACGAAGGAATGCTGGTGTTTACTTTAAAAAAGACCCTCCCCCCAGTCTCCTGTCTCTATCCTTGAACCACTGGACAGCAGTCCTCAATGGAGGCTCTTGGCAGCCTCACTTTACGGGGCTCTGCAAAAACTCACACCAGCTTTTTAAACAAGGCCCAGACCTGCCTGTCCTCACAAACAGCCCAACGTCTCTCACACACGCACACACACAAACAGGGGCCAAGAGACCTGCCTGTCCTCACAACACAGCCCAACGTCTCACACACACGCACACACACACACACACAAACAGGGGCCAAGAGACCTGACTGTCCTCACAACACAGCCCAACGTCTCACACACACGCACACACACACAAACAGGGGCCAAGAGACCTGCCTGTCCTCACAACACAGCCCAACGTCTCACACTGGGGCCTCAAAGACCAATACATAAAGCACCCACTCCTCTGCCTCAGTCCACGTGGCCCCGCTGCTCAAACACACTCTGGCCCTGGCGTTTGAACAGAGTCCACGTGGCCCCGCTGCTCAAACACACTCTGGCCCCGGCGTTTGAACAGAGTCCACATGGCCCCGCTGCTCAAACACACTCTGGCCTTGGCGTTTGAACAGAGTCAACGTCAGCACGCGCTGGCCAAGAATGCTAACAGTTTGCTCTTAAACTTGGCGAGAGGTCGACGAATAGGCCGTCAGCACAAAATACGTTTTTACAGGACACACACGGCTAACTATCTCAAATGTCTCACACACACTATAAGAGAGACAAGAGGCAGACAGCTACTCTTTCATGGAGTCTGTAGTTTTCACCGTTCAAAACAAACAGTGTAAGGCAGCTGCTACAACAGACTCCTGTCCCCGTCATCCAGAGTCCTAACGTTGGCAGCAGGGAAACTATCTGCTAGAAAAGGACAAATAAAGAAAACGTGGAAAAGGAGAAGAACCAGAAGCTGTTTAAATATCAGCTGTGTGGCGGGTCGGAGTGGTGATGTATAACAAGGGAACCTCTGTAATATCAGGTGTGTGGCGGGTCGGAGTGGTGCTGTATAACAAGGGAACCTCTGTAATATCAGGTGTGTGGCGGGTCGGAGTGGTGTTGTATAACAAGGGAACCTTTGTAATATCAGGTGTGTGGCGGGTCGGAGTGGTGTTGTATAACAAGGGAACCTTTGTAATATCAGGTGTGTGGCGGGTTGGAGTGGTGCTGTATAACAAGGGAACCTCTGTAATATCAGGTGTATGGCGGGTCGGAGTGGTGCTGTATAACAAGGGAACCTCTGTAATATCAGGTGTGTGGCGGGTCGGAGTGGTGCTGTATAACAAGGGAACCTCTGTAATATCAGGTGTGTGGCGGGTCGGAGTGGTGCTGTATAACAAGGGAACCTCTGTAATATCAGGTGTGTGGCGGGTCGGAGTGGTGTTGTATAACAAGGGAACCTTTGTAATATCAGGTGTGTGGCGGGTCGGAGTGGTGTTGTATAACAAGGGAACCTTTGTAATATCAGGTGTGTGGCGGGTTGGAGTGGTGCTGTATAACAAGGGAACCTCTGTAATATCAGGTGTGTGGCGGGTCGGAGTGGTGCTGTATAACAAGGGAACCTCTGTAATATCAGGTGTGTGGCGGGTCGGAGTGGTGCTGTATAACAAGGGAACCTCTGTAATATCAGGTGTGTGGCGGGTCGGAGTGGTGCTGTATAACAAGGGAACCTCTGTAATATCAGGTGTGTGGCGGGTCGGAGTGGTGTTGTATAACAAGGGAACCTCTGTAATATCAGGTGTGTGGCGGGTCGGAGTGGTGTTGTATAACAAGGGAACCTCTGTAATATCAGGTGTGTGGCGGGTTGGAGTGGTGTTGTATAACAAGGGAACCTCTGTAATATCAGGTGTGTGGCGGGTCGGAGTGGTGTTGTATAACAAGGGAACCTCTGTAATATCAGGTGTGTGGCGGGTCGGAGTGGTGCTGTATAACAAGGGAACCTCTGTAATATCAGGTGTGTGGCGGGTCGGAGTGGTGTTGTATAACAAGGGAACCTCTGTAATATCAGGTGTGTGGCGGGTCGGAGTGGTGTTGTATAACAAGGGAACCTCTGTAATCAGGCTGATACTGTTGTTATGCTGTGACTGTCGTCCCTCCCTCCCTGCCTGACCCAGTAGCCTCCATTGTCCTGCTGAGATTGGCTTTCTTCCTGGCCACCAGTAGCCCGTGGCAAAGTGTCTGTGTGTGTGCTCATGTGCGCGTTTGTGTGCTGCAGTGTGCAGAGGGCGGAGAGCAGATGTTGTCATGACACCTGACCTCGGGAGCAGACACCACTCTGGGGGTTTCCCCACTTTTTGTGTGGCGGGTCGGAGTGGTGTTGTATAACAAGGGAACCTCTGTAATATCAGGTGTGTGGCGGGTCGGAGTGGTGCTGTATAACAAGGGAACCTCTGTAATATCAGGTGTGTGGCGGGTTGGAGTGGTGTTGTATAACAAGGGAACCTCTGTAATATCAGGTGTGTGGTGGGTCGGAGTGGTGTTGTATAACAAGGGAACCTCTGTAATATCAGGTGTGTGGCGGGTCGGAGTGGTGTTGTATAACAAGGGAACCTCTGTAATATCAGGTGTGTGGCGGGTCGGAGTGGTGTTGTATAACAAGGGAACCTCTGTAATATCAGGTGTGTGGCGGGTCGGAGTGGTGTTGTATAACAAGGGAACCTCTGTAATATCAGGTGTGTGGCGGGTCGGAGTGGTGCTGTATAACAAGGGAACCTCTGTAATATCAGGTGTGTGGCGGGTCGGAGTGGTGTTGTATAACAAGGGAACCTCTGTAATATCAGGTGTGTGGCGGGTCGGAGTGGTGTTGTATAACAAGGGAACCTCTGTAATATCAGGTGTGTGGCGGGTCGGAGTGGTGTTGTATAACAAGGGAACCTCTGTAATCAGGCTGATACTGTTGTTATGCTGTGACTGTCGTCCCTCCCTCCCTGCCTGACCCAGTAGCCTCCATTGTCCTGCTGAGATTGGCTTTCTTCCTGGCCACCAGTAGCCCGTGGCAAAGTGTCTGTGTGTGTGCTCATGTGCGCGTTTGTGTGCTGCAGTGTGCAGAGGGCGGAGAGCAGATGTTGTCATGACACCTGACCTCGGGAGCAGACACCACTCTGGGGGTTTCCCCACTTTTTGTGTGGCGGGTCGGAGTGGTGTTGTATAACAAGGGAACCTCTGTAATATCAGGTGTGTGGCGGGTCGGAGTGGTGCTGTATAACAAGGGAACCTCTGTAATATCAGGTGTGTGGCGGGTTGGAGTGGTGTTGTATAACAAGGGAACCTCTGTAATATCAGGTGTGTGGCGGGTCGGAGTGGTGTTGTATAACAAGGGAACCTCTGTAATATCAGGTGTGTGGCGGGTCGGAGTGGTGCTGTATAACAAGGGAACCTCTGTAATATCAGGTGTGTGGCGGGTCGGAGTGGTGTTGTATAACAAGGGAACCTCTGTAATATCAGGTGTGTGGCGGGTCGGAGTGGTGTTGTATAACAAGGGAACCTCTGTAATATCAGGTGTGTGGCGGGTCGGAGTGGTGTTGTATAACAAGGGAACCTCTGTAATATCAGGTGTGTGGCGGGTCGGAGTGGTGCTGTATAACAAGGGAACCTCTGTAATATCAGGTGTGTGGCGGGTCGGAGTGGTGTTGTATAACAAGGGAACCTTTGTAATATCAGGTGTGTGGCGGGTCGGAGTGGTGTTGTATAACAAGGGAACCTCTGTAATATCAGGTGTGTGGCGGGTCGGAGTGGTGCTGTATAACAAGGGAACCTCTGTAATATCAGGTGTGTGGCGGGTCGGAGTGGTGCTGTATAACAAGGGAACCTCTGTAATATCAGGTGTGTGGCGGGTTGGAGTGGTGTTGTATAACAAGGGAACCTCTGTAATATCAGGTGTGTGGCGGGTCGGAGTGGTGTTGTATAACAAGGGAACCTCTGTAATCAGGCTGATACTGTTGTTATGCTGTGACTGCCGTCCCTCCCTCCCTGCCTGACCCAGTAGCCTCCATTGTCCTGCTGAGATTGGCTTTCTTCCTGGCCACCAGTAGCCCGTGGCAAAGTGTCTGTGTGTGTGCTCATGTGCGCGTTTGTGTGCTGCAGTGTGCAGAGGGCGGAGAGCAGATGTTGTCATGACACCTGACCTCGGGAGCAGACACCACTCTGGGGGTTTCCCCACTTTTGGGCCAATCTGCCATCTGTCACTTTCTGAGGTCACTGTGCACAGAAAGGCACTGTGCTTTGAAGACACACAGGCAGGCAGGCGTACACATGAACACACACACACACACACACAGAGACGTACAGGCTTACTCTTCAATACAGCCTACCACAGCCATGCAGCCCACCTATGTTCACCATTCACCTACAGTATTGTACTGTAGTTTCTCTAAAAGGTTCAAACAGACAGCGCTGACTAACTGTAATTAGCACCGGGTGGTCGTCCTATCGCATCTGACCACTGAACATCAGCCGTCATTCTCTATTAACTTACCAAAACTCGTCGACCGCCAGCAGATGATTAACTATGCACGGCGTATGTTTAGGTTGGTCTGTCTGCACTATAAGACAAAAACAACCGACTGTTCCAATTACATTTTCAAAACAACACTATGAATCATTTGGAGAACTTAACCTCTTCTTTTTACGATTTCAGTACAGTATCGAGAAAGTGACAAACTTGACCATTTTGGGCCCCGAGCAAATTAAGTGTTTTGTTTTTTTACAGTCCGTCTCTTTTACATACCTTCTCCACCTCTCTAAACTGCCTCCAGCCTGGCGTCAAACTGTGTATTTTACATACCTTCTCCATCTCTCTAAACTGCCTCCAGCCTGGCGTCAAACTGTGTATTTTACATACCTTCTCCACCTCTCTAAACTGCCTCCAGCCTGGTGTCAAACTGTGCTAGGAACACTTTTTTCCCCTGCCTTGTTTTTCTCCACTCTCATTTCCTGGCTGTTTGGTGTCTGTGCCTCTGCTAAGTATCTTTTGGTCTGGCCTGATCTGTTTACAAGCACTCCCACAGGGCCTGCTGTGGTGCTGTGCCTCAACCCCTCTCTCTCTAATCGTAGCTTCTCAGCCCACATCTGGTAGTGTTCATTAGAGGCCTGTTTATTTGGCCCTATTACTGACAGAGCCCATGGGAAAGGAACCACTCCCCCAGGGACAGGGACAGGGACAGGGACAACACAGAGCAGGGGGCAGGAAGAGAGGCAGGGGAGTTATGGAGGGAGACAGGAGAGGCAGGGGAGTTATGGAGGGAGACAGGAGAGACAGGAACAGGGACAGGGAAGGAGGCTGCCTGGGGGACTTCTGGTGTTGCTACTGCCTAGCCTACTGCTTTACGAGGCTGGGAACCTCTTAAGTGATTAAAGTTGGCTGAAGGTGTGTGACACGGAAGCTGACCCTGAGGTAGTTACTACACAGAGTACACTAAGGTAGTTACTACACAGAGTACACTAAGGTAGTTACTACACAGAGTACACTAAGGTAGTTACTACACAGAGTACACTAAGGTAGTTACTACACAGAGTACACTAAGGTAGTTACTACACAGAGTACACTAAGGTAGTTACTACACAGAGTACACTAAGGTAGTTACTACACAGAGTACACTAAGGTAGTTACTACACAGAGTACACTAAGGTAGTTACTACACAGAGTACACTAAGGTAGTTACTACACAGAGTACACTAAGGTAGTTACTACACAGAGTACACTAAGTTCCGTGCTGTGTTTGGTTGAGGTGAGAAAATGAAGTAATTCTAATACATTTTATGAAGTTTAGGTGATTCAAGCAGACACACACACACACACACACACACACACACACACACACACACACACACTACACACACACACACACTACACACACACACACACACACACACACGTACACACACACACACACACACGTACACACACACACACACACACACACACACACACACACACACACAGCCTCGCTGTCAGTCATATTAGCCGGTGATCAAAGTGTATGTGATTTTTCTTTGTCATGTGTCACCCCTCAGGCTCAAATATCTCCAATCCAGCGTTGACGTTCCCCAACATCAAGTCACTTCAATCAGTCAGAAGTCAGAACAGAACAGAACAGTCAGCGGCTCAGTTCAGCCCCTCCTCCTCTCCACTGAGGTTTGTGCCAAAGGGAAGCCGACCCGGGCCCGGCGGCCCATGAAAGCCCAGGGCCCTGTGTGATGATATGATCACATACAATACAGCACCTTTTCTTCCCCCGGTCCTTTGAGGCCATTTCCTGGTTCTGAATGAAAGGATGGGTCTGAGGATGGGGGGTGGACGGGCTAAAATGCAGGGACTCATCTGCCTCGTAGCAGACAGAGGTTGCATTGAAGCATCTCTGGCCAGGACAGGGGCTGGCTTTCATTCATGATGACTATACTGTAGTCAGTCACTACCACACCACTCCACACCATGCCAGGGAATTCATGGGCCTGCTTCTCATTTCACTTCAGTCAGAGAGAGTTAACACACACGTAGCTAGGCCATTTAGCTAGCTAGCTATCCAATGGGGAATTCATTAAAGCCTGGACAAACACTTGAGAGATTGATTATCCGAGGTTATATCAGTTCCAGCTCTTTGAATACAGTGCCTGTAGATTAGAACCTGTCATGGAAACCTTTGCCTCAGGCACTAACTGGGCTATTTATGTCTTTCTGAAGGGGAGACTGCCTGTTACTGCAGCAGGCTCACAGCTAAGGTGTGACTCTCCAATTACTGAGGCCTCAACTTAGCATGCATCATCACATCAACAGCAAACTGGAGACTATAGTGACATATTGGAGTGGCAGGATGGAGACAGGCTGTTACTGCAGAAATATTATTATTATTATTATTATTATTATTATTTAATTTAACCTTTATTTAATTATGCAAGTCAGTTAAGAACATATTCTTATTGACAATGACAGCCTACCTCTACCTCCCCTAACCCGGACGACACTGGGTCAATTGTGCTCCGCCCTATGGGACTCCCGATCACAGCCGGTTGTGACACAGCCCAGAATCAAACCAGGGTCTGCAGTGAAGCCTCTAGCACTGAGAGACAGTGCCTTAGACCGCTGTGCCACTCGGGAGCCCATGAGAAGACTTCTCATCAGGTAAAATGTTGCACTAAATAAGGAATACTGTCCCATTTTGGACACAACCTGACTGGATTGTTATCTACAGTACAGGACAGGTTGACGAGTGACAGACAGCAATATTACCCAAAATGCCCTGGCTCAGTCTCATCCATAACACATCACCTCCAAATCTCCCTTCTTCAGTGGGGGACTAAGCCCTCCTCTGAAGTACAAGAGGTCACGTGACTCACTGTATCAATGGCTGGTCAAAGTCTCTTCTGTTTGCCTGCTGACTGAGGTACAGTATGTGAACCCTGGGCACGGAAGCTCTCTCTGGCTGAGGCGCTGAAGCTAAGCCCCTTGATTTTAGCCATCCTAGAGCGTAGATCATATCGCTCTCTCTGGCTCTTATTGGCCTTACACTGCACTGCTTTCTGTTACTGTCATGTCAGCCTACTAGATGAGAGGCCTCCTTCAGATAAACTACCCTGGCCTGCCCTGATCCCAGTGGCTCTCATTCACCAGTCCAGATATGAGGGAGGGCCTCAGTATTCATGGCACAGAATGTAAAGTAGGCATCCCTACAGTAATATAACTGAAACATGCAACAATTTCAAAGATTTTACTGAGTTACAGTTCATATAAGAACATTTGTCAATTTAAATACATTCATTAGGCCCTAATCTATGGATTTTACATGACTGGGACTATTGAATGACTATTGAAGCTAGATGTGGAGGTCCTGGGCTGGCGTGGTTACATGTGGTCTGCGGTTGTGAGGCCGGTTGGACGTACTGCCAAATTCTCTAAAACGACGTTGGAGGCAGCTTATGGTAGAGAAATTAGCATTCAGTTCTCTGGCAACAGCTCATTTAGGCTCCCGAGTGGCGCAGTGGTCTAAGGCACTGCATCTCAGTGCAACGTTACTGCAGCCCCTGGTTCAAATCCAGGCTGCATCACATCTGGCTGTGATTGGGGGTGGCACATGTTTGGCCAGGGTAGGCTGTCATTGTAAATAAGAACTTGTTCTTAACTTACTTGCCTAGTTAAGTAAAGGTTCAATAAAAATAACTTCAATATGAGACCTACTGTATCTTGTGGGTTCATTAGGCCTGATTTATAACCTGAAGAGACCATGTCAATCATCTGCAGAACCCACCTGGATGTGGTTAGTTCTCCAGGCATTAACTTATGGTGACATTTGTCAACAATTCAGAAGGATCTGCCACACAAGTCTTTGATTTTGAAAAGACAAAGCAAGCCAGGTTTGCCTACATGGTGAGAAATGCTTGTTGAAGAATAATGGAAAGAAACTAGCAGTGTTGTTGACATTAGGCCACAGTATTAGTATTAGATTCATCTGATAGGGTGCACTTAGCTTGCTCTGCTGAAATTTCCCATTTTAGTCATACTTTTTCACATCACAACACAAAGTGTGTCCAAACATACGGTATATACATAAACAAACATTTCTAGCATTGAACACTAGAGAAGACACAACACAACCTCTGACTGTACATTCTAGACACTAAAGGAAGGCCTAGTAAATAAAACATATCAGCCCTCTCCAAAAAACATGGTGCTCCAGTCTAGCAGGCCACTCATCACAATCTCCATGTTTAATTAGGAGAGTCTGAGAACAGTGACAGTCACAATGATGGCTTTGTGGCCCAACAAGGGGGGCGAAACACTGCCAGACAGAATTAAGATGTGGCCCAGTGCCAAAATGGTTGAGCCGCCGTGCCAGCCCAGTTTCATCACACTCAACTACAGCTCAGTAAGGCAACGCTGGCACTCCGATAACAGGCTGGAAACAGAGCCAATGTTCAGGTAGCCTTTGTGGAACAGGGGGGGTAAGACAGGTCAGGGGGCAATATAAGTTCTACGTGTTGTTGATGTAGAAGAACTACTCAACGCTTTGTATTGACCTGCTCCTTTCACTTTAAAAATAGACAACAACAACAACCTCAGATATGCATTACAACTTGTTTACTAACTCCCAGTCTCCTTATGTATCAGCTCCCAATTATGAAACCATCCAGTCTAATTACCCACTACTGCCATCTGTCCTTCTGATGAAAATCTCTCAGAGAGAGAAAGCCCATTCAACATTCAACAACGGGACAAAAGCCTTGAGCAGGGGTAGGACGGGTGAGAGACGGTAGGACATTGGGGAGTGGGGTAGGACAGCGGCTGCAGCCAGCACTCACTGGGAAGCCTCACACTGATTAGTCACGCATAATTAATCTGACCGGAGAACAATGGCCTCCGAGCTTCTGGCAAAGCCCAGCTGTCGCTCCGTGAAAGAAAAGAGAAACAAGATTTAGGACTATGAGTGAGTGTCTCCAACGGAGACTTCTGATGGAGAGAGGTGAGAGGGATTCAGTAGCAGTGGGCGGGGCTGGGCAGGCTGCGAGACACACAGACACAGCGACCCCCCGGTGCAGTCCTCTTCAAAACCACACATCTCATTCATTGGCTGGCCCAGGCCTGGGTTCTATTTGTTTTCCAAGAATAGGCATATGTTGCACTCTTAGAGAACTGAAAATGCCTTCAGAGGCCCAAGCTGGGCCTCAGCTCAACATGATAAAATGAAACAACTTCACTTTCTTGGATATGTCATTTACTTAACGATCTCTGGAATGTATAGTGCAGGCGTTTGCTGTTCATATTTACCTCATGTAAAAAAAAGGGATTTGAGACTTACTTGCACTCTCCATTTCCATCAGCCGTGGCCTCACACCTCCCCAGGTTCAAACACGACTCGGTGGACATAGAGCATCTTAGGCCTGCAAACAGAATGAGTCAATACAACACACACACACACACAAGCCTAGTTCTCTCTTATTTCTTTTCACAATTGAGGAGAAGATGTTGATATACACAGTCATCCCCATTCTCATTTTGATATACAGTCATTCCCATTCTCATTTTGATATACACACTCATCCCCATTCTCACTGGTAGGCGTATTCTTCCCTTGGCAGCTGTCCCAAAGAATGTACGATATTTGGGGAGTAACATAGAGCTGCTGGTTCTGTGTAACTCGACTCAAACCTGTCTCAATGGTTAAGGCTTGAGTTTTCATATTCCTGTGAAGTTATAGGCTGAACAGTGAACTTTCTGGCAAACGCATCCTATGACGGATCCTATGACGACAATATAATATCGTGCCTGGCTATCTGTGAATACAAAATAAACGTGGAGGTGCAATATGCAGAAATCTCTCCGCCTTTTCCTGGTTGCTAAAATTCTAATAGTTCGCCTAATTTCAGTTTATGTGACAAAACAATAATGTATAGTGCAGAAAATCATTAATCCATCTAAACCACTGTGAAATATATTTTCAATAACCAAAAATATTTTATTTTCAGCTGTTTGAAGCTGGTGGACAAAACCGAAATTAAAAGATGCAAAAACGAAACTTATGAACGGGAAGCATAGAAATAAGACATAGAACATATATACTGCTTCTTATACTTGCTTTCAATGAGAATGACAGATCTATAACACACATTTCTATGTCAATTTAGTGGGGTCACCCAAAATGGTACATGTTCTCTAGTGGGCGTTCTCATTTTTTTGTCCTCTAGTGGACATCAGATCTTGGTCCGTATCTCTGAGACCATACAAGCCACTGTATTACGTCCTGTTGTCCCCTAGAGAGGACATTATGGGCTTTTAAATGATATCACATGTTCTTAAAAAAATGTCTGCGTAATTATAAATTATCATTAGCAGATAGCTCAGCGGTTAGAGCGTTGGGCCAGTAACCGAAAGGTCGCTGGTTCGAATACCCGAGCCGACAAAGTGAAAAACCTGTCGATGTGTCCTTGAGCAAGGCACTTAACCCTAATTTGCTCCAGCGGCTGACCCTGTAGGTAGGCCGTCATTGTAAATAAAAATGTGTTCTTAACTGACTTGCCTAGTTAAAAATCTCAGGAATAGGTAAGCGAGTTGTCAGGACTGTCTAATAATGTTAAATAAGAGCTTATCAAGAAATGCCGCAACTATGTTTTTCACCTACTGTACCCATTGACTGCAATGTAAATGTTTTAATATTTACGTCCTAATGACCATCTAGAGAGGACAATTGTGCACTTACAATAAGTGATAGACAATATTTAAAAAATACTAACATTACTAACATGTGTTTTTGTTCTTCACCCCAAACACTTCCATGTTATGTAGGAATAAAAAATAAGCCGACATTGTGTAAAACTAATAAACTGCCTTTGAAACAAGGCTTTTGAAGTTTGAATGCAACAAGTGCAGCGTTCTGGAGATCGTTCTACAATCAAAAATGCCACTTCTTCATCAGCATCAGCATTTACTGTGCACTAATACGATTTTCATGGAAAACATCTCCGTAATAAATGTAAAATTTCACTTATTTTATATATTTATCCACTGTGTATCGAACTAAACCTGATTGAATATTATTATTGCACTTACCTCGTGTTAGAGCAATCAGCGACAACAGGAAAGTAAGTTTCACAAAGAAATTATGCATTCCTTCTTTTCTGATTTAAAGTTGATGTATAATTCCACTTGGAGTTATCATATATCCTGTTTATTTTCCTCTTCGACTGTTAAAAAAACTTCCAATTCATCATTTCATAGATCCTCAAAAAAAGTCAACGTTTACAGCGCGTCTCTGTGAACTTCTTACATTCGATGTTGTCACTCCAGTTTCGGAGTTGGAAATGACTCCATTCCCGTATCCACATCTAGGGGCGTGATGGGTTCCGCGCCACTAGGTCTACTTCACCCACGACAACTATTCATTATTTTAATCCAGACATGTTCTGAGGAGCAATGGAAAAATACGACGACCCTGTAAAACTATCAAAGTAGCTGATCAAATAAATAAAAAAAATCTCCTAGGCATTTCCTGTTGGTAGTCTATGCAATCACTGACAAAACACATACTTTAAAGCGACAGTATGTAGAATTTCCAGTAAATCTAGGCTACTTTCTATAAAAATCATGAATATAACTGAATGAATCCTCAATTAAATCAGTTTTAACCAATGAACCCTTAGTTTGGAAGAATATGTAGTTTGTGTTATGTATGTCTTATGTCATAACCAAATTATAACCAAATTAAGGACGCACTTTACAGTTGGCACTATGCATTCGGGCAGGTAGAGTTCTCCTGGTATGCCAAACCCAGATTCATCTGTCAGACTGCCAGATGGTGAAGCGTGATTCATCACTCCAGAGAACCATTTCCACTGCTCCAGAGTCCAATGGCAGCAAGCTTTACACCACTCCAGCCAGCTTGGCATTGCGCATGGTGATCTTAGGCTTGTGTGCGGCTGCTCCGCCATGGAAACCCCTTTCATGAAGCTCCCGACAAACTGTTATTGTGCTGACGGTGCTTCCAGAGGCTTGGTAGTGTGTGTTGCAACCAAGGACAGACGATTTTTACACACTACGCTCTTCATCCCGTTCTGTGTGCTTGTGTGACCACTTCTCTGGTTGTTGCTCCTAGACGTTTCCACTTCACAATAACAGCACTTACAGTTGACCGGGGCAGCTCTAGCAGGACAGAAATTTGATGAACTGACTTGTTGGAAAGGTGGCATCCTATGCCGGAGCTATGTTGAAAGTCATTGAGCTTCAGTAAGGCCATTCTATTGCCAATGTTTGTCTCACAGAACTGGACCGGCAAGTGCTGAAGCGCGTAGCGTGTAAAAATTGTCTGTCCTCAGTTGCAACCAGTGGTGATTTTAGAATGTAAATGTTGGTGGGACAAACAAACAAACAAACAAAGTGGGATGCATGCCAGCAAAGCCACTACACAACACAACACTAAACAATACATGAATTGCACTATAACGGTGACAACGTTGCCCACAAACTGTTAGGGTCGACATAAAGCTGTCCCAACAGCAGAGTCCCAACAGCAGAGTCCCAACACCTAACCACTTCTACACCTGGCTATCCCTGCCCCCATCCCTGCAGGAGGCCTTTTGCCTTTTGGTAGGCAGTCAATGTAAATAAGAATTTGTTCTTAACTGACTTGCCTTAATTAACCTTAATTAAAGGTTAAATAAAAAATAATAAAAAAATAAAAAATCAGCAGAGCTTTTTCTGGCAGCTCAGCCTCATTTACTGCCTTTAAAAAATATATAGCTGATATGGCTGACTTGCTTGAATAAATGTGGTTTCTAATGACATTTGAGATGTACAAACTATGGCATAAGAGGATGACAAGCCGATAAGAGGCAATCCGTAATTTCGGTAAAGACATTAATGAGCGAGCTAGGACGGACGTAGTCAATATAACTATTTGTTTAGCACTTTTCAAATGTACAGAGACATAATTCAGAACATGGGCCGTTCTTACAGTATTCTCCCTGTACACCAAGTCAGAACCGTATAATAAATAAAGGGGGCATATAAGCAGACAATAAAAGTTATTACAAAATTTGATGATTACATTTCTCTAAAACAGGTGATAGGCTACATGTGCACCACCAAGTCAGAACAGTAGGCGAAATTAAATCATTCTGGATTTATAGTGCTTTCAAGACAACTGGGAACTTGGAAAAAAAACAAGGTTGAATCATGATGATTATTGATCTTCAGGTCTGTCACGATTGTGTGTGGGGAGAGACCAAGACGCAGCGCAGGGATGGTAGTTCGACATTTCTTATTTTATTACTACTATGTATATTCGTATAAACCCATACTATGTAATAAACAAAACCAAATGACAAACTAAAATTACACAAAACAAACAGACTAACGAACGTCACGTTCACAACAACACACCAAATGAACGGACGTAACAAACACACTTACTTCACCGTGACTGCGACATACATCGATAACGACCCACACCCGAGTGAAGGACAGACTCTACATATATGGGATCCCTAATTAGAGACAATGCGTTACAGCTGCCTCTAATTAGGGATCCAACCCAAACCCCACACAGAAACAGAAAAGAACGACACTGTCAGACTCTGACCATAGCTACATAGAGAAGCAAATAGGCTTCTCTATGGCCAGAGCCTGACAATTCCGAGTTGGATGACCGGTCAAAACGTATTTTCCAGTCGGAGCTTGTTTTTTTCCGACTTCCCAGTTGTCTTGAACTCACTGGTAAAATTTAGCAGTTCTGAGTTAAGTTGTTTTAAACGCTGTACAAATCATGCTTCATTGAAAGCATTGCCAATGTTGAATGTTTATCATTTAAAAGTAGGAAACAAGACCCTTAATCCCAGATTTGAGACCACACAGCCACTCCACTGAATAGCAGGCTAGTGATTGCTCAAGATGGCCAGAAACAAAGAACTTTATTTTGAAACTCGTCAGTCTATTCTTGTTCTGAGAAATGAAGGCTATTCCATGCGAAAAATTGCCAAGAACCTGAAGATCTCGTCCATGCTGTGTACAACTCCCTTCATAGAACAGCGCAAACTGGCTCTAACCAGAATAGAAAGAGGAGTGAGAGGCCCCGGTGCACAACTGAGCAAGAGGACAAGTACATTAGAGTGTCTAGTTTGAGAAACAGACGCCTCACAAGTCCTCAACTGGCAGCTTCATTAAATAGTACCCGGAAAGCACCAGTCTCAACATCAACAGTGAAGAGGCTCCAGGATGCTGCCCTTCTAGGCAGAGTTGCAAAGAAAAAGCCCTATCTCAAGACAATAAAAATAAAAGATTAAGGGCAAAAGAACACAGACACTGGACAGAGGAAGATATGGCTTTTTCGTAGTTTGACAAGCCTGGTTGTAAGCTTTTGAATGATATCAATAGTTTGACAACTCTGGTTGAAAGCTTTTCAATGATATCAATCTCATATTGTCCAGTATTGAAGACATGGATGGATGTCTCATGTCTTCATTTCTTGTTCTTTTTGTACTTTTTGATACTGATGTGTGTATTGTTATTGTGTTGCTAGATATTACTGCACTGTTGGAGCTAGAACCCAAGCATTTTGCTGCACTGTTGGAGCTAGAACCCAAGCATTTTGCTGCACTGTTGGAGCTAGAACCACAAGCATTTTGCTGCACTGTTGGAGCTAGAACCACAAGCATTTTGCTGCACCTGTGATAACATCTGCGTAACTGTGTACACGACCAATAAACCAAACCCCCCAAAAATGATTGTATATCGGGGTTTTAGCACCTCTATCTGTTGAATGTTTTGGCATTCAGGTCCAAGAAGTAACTGTGTGAGCACTTCTACAATTAACACATACTGTATGTATGGAAGGTTCTGTTCAAATCAAAAGGGGTGCTGTCAAAAAGTGATTGAAATCAAATGCATTTACCCATATGGTTTACTGTACATGTAATTGGTTCCAGTGTTGACTCATGGCACTCCACTGGATTATATAGCAATGTGCTGAAGTGTGAACAGCAGAGCAACTAACAACTGTCTCTCCTGCTACACACACACACACACACACACACACACACACACACACACACACACACACACACACACACACACACACACACACACACACACACACACACACACACACACACACACACACACAGGTGTGAGTATTACTTTTACACTAATTGTTGAAACCTTGTGTGTAGTGAAATGCTTGTGCTCCTTGCTCCAACTGCACTGTTGGAACCCAAGCATTTCACTACACCTGCAATAACATCTGCTAAATATGTGTATGTAACCAATACAATTTGATTTGTTGCATTTTCTATTGACAGTAAAACGACCCTAAAAGGCAACTGATCCATCTAATCCTTTGAACAGTCAACTGATCAGTTTCCTCTTGTGACCATGGTCGCTGAGATCCACACTAGTCGTGTTGTGTCAACCTCTCACCTGTTTGTCTCTGAGATGCCCTGTCACACCAAGAGGAAACATTTAGGCTGTGGCGGCAGGGAGGGCCAGGAGACTCTGTCGCCTCGGTTACAACACACAAAGTGTGAAACCTTCCAACCCAAAAACCCAACTCCCCACAGAGCACCTCAAAGGGCTCCAAGGGTTCCAATGAGGCTGATTCAGGGTTTGTTTGGTTTGGTGACAGCCCTACCAACCTTTGTCCTGCTTCTTGTCCGGGGGACACTGATGGTTAGGTTAGCCTGGCAATTACCATGTTGACGGAATACCAACCCCCTGTAAGAGGCTATAGGATATCCCCTCTTAATCAATGTAACACATGACATGACTGTTATGTCACCTCCAGCCCACCGAGCTTCTAAAACATCCAACCTGAGAAAATCTGAACATCTAAATGATCATCTTGTTGATAATAAAACAGGAAGTTACAGTGAAATCAGTATAATGGAGATAAGCATCATTACTAGCACATTGATCTATTTGGGAGTAATAGCAGAACATATAGGATAGTGGACCCTAGGTGGTCTTGTCAAGGGGTGTGAAGCATCAAAAGTCATTCGGAATCAGGTGATACATTGTAGTATCAAGGTACTGAACGATATCATAATCGCCATCGATAAAAGACAGTACTGTGCAGCCGTCTTCATCGACCTGGCCAAGGCTTTCGACTCTGTCAATCACCGCATTCTTATTGGCAGACTCAACAGCCTTGGTTTCTCAAGTGACTGCCTCGCCTGGTTCTCCAACTACTTCGCAGACAGAGTTCAGTGTGTCAAATCGGAGGGCCTGTTGTCCGATCCTCTGGCAGTTTCTATGGGGGTGCCACAGGGTTCAAATCTTGGGCCAACCCTTTTCTCTATATACATCAACGATGTCGCTCTCGCTGCTGGTGACTCTCAGATCCATCTCTATGCAGACGACACCATTCTGTATACATCTGGCCCCTCTTTGGACACTGTGTTTACTAACCTTCAAACAAGCTTCAATGCCATACAACACTCCTTCCGTGGCCTCCAACTGCTCTTAAACGCTAGTAAAACCAAATGCATGCTTTTCTATCGAACGCTGCCCGCACCCGCCTGCCGGACTATCATCACTACTCTCGACGGGTCTGATGTAGAATACGTGGACACCTACAAATACCTAGGCGTCTGGTTAGACTGTAAACTCAACTTCCAGACTCACATCAACCATCTCCAATCCAAAATTAAATCCAGAATCGGCTTCCTATTTTGCAACAAAGCCTCCTTCACTCATGCTGCCAAACATGCCCTTGTAAAACTGACTATCCTACCGATCCTTGATTTCGGCGATGTCATTTACAAATTAGCCTCCAACACTCTGCTCAGCAAATTGGATGTAATCTATCACAGTGCCATCCGTTTTGTTACCAAAGCCCCATATACTACCCACCACTGCGACCTGTATGCTCTTGTTGGCTGGCCTTCATTATATATTCGTCGCCAAACCCACTGGCTCCAGGTCATCTATAAGTCTTTATTAGGTAAATCCCCCAAAGCCAACACCTCCTTTGGCAGCCATTCCTTCCAGTTCTCTGCTGCCAATGACTGGAACAAATTGCAAAAATCATTGAAGCTAGAGGTTCCTATCTCCCTCACTAACTTTAAGCATCAGCTGTCAAAGCTGCTTATCGATCACTGCACCTGTACATAGCCCTTCTGTAAATAGCCCACACTACTACCTCATCCCCATATTTATTTTTATTATTTCTCGCTAATCTTGCACTCCAGTATCTCTATTTGCACATCATAATTTGCACATCCTTCATTCCTGTGTTAATGCTAATCTGTAATTTATTTCACCACTATGGTCTATTTATTGTCCTACCTCCTAACCTTATTGCATTTTGCACTACATTTTGCACTCTGTATATAGATTTTCTATAGTGTTTTTGACTATGTTTGTTTACTGTGTAACTCTGTGTTGTTGTTTTTGTCGCACTGCTTTGCTTTGTCTTGGCCAGGTCGCAGTTGCAAATGAGAACTTGTTCTCAACTGACCTACCTGGTTAAATAAAGGTGAAATAAAAAAAATAAAAAAATAAAAAATGTACTTACAGGTGCAGAAGGTGAGCTGAAACTTTGGAATACTTAACTATTGAAGGTTAAAAGAGCACTTGGACAAAATGTCACTCCTGCCTAAGCTCTCCTGAAATGAGCAACCTGAACAGGTTAATGCCCAACCCCTAACACTGGGATAATCGTAAATGCACTTTGCCAGTTAACAATTGTACGGAGAGAGAACGTTTCTCTAATGATACCCGTGATGTTCCCCTGATGTTCCCCTGACGTTTCTCTAATGATACCCGTGATGTTCCCCTGATGTTCCCCTGACGTTTCTCTAATGATACCCGTGATGTTCCCCTGATGTTGAGTGTCCAGTTTTCCTTTCGTTATGGGAACATGATATGTATGTTAGCAAAAACCTCCGGAGAAGCCATTTAGCATCTTTTGGCATTTGAGTTAGGAGAACATTCCTTTAATGTCAAATAGAACGTACCCAGAACGTAGTTACCATGTTCTCAGAATATCCCATGTTAATGCTTTTCCTTCATCAATCTACACATAATACCCCATAATGACAAAAACAGGTTTAGAAATGTTTGCTAATTTATACAAAATTCAAAACTGAAATATCACATTTACATAAGTATTCAGACCCTTTACTCAGTACTTTGTTGAAGCACCTTTGGCAGCGATTACAGCATCAAGTCTTCTTGGGTTTGACGCTACAAGCTTGACACACCTGTATTTGGGGAGTTTCTCCCATTCTTCTCTGCAGATCCTCTCAAGCTCTGTCAGATTGGATGGGGAGCGTCGCTGCACAGCTATTTTCAGGTCTCTCCAGAGATGTTAGATCGGGTTCAAGTCCTGGCTCTGGCTGGGCCACTCAAGGACATTCAGGGACTTGTCCTGAAGCCATTCCTGCTTTGTCTGTGTGCTTACGGTCGTTGTCCTGTTGGAAGGTGAACCTTGGCTCCAGTCTGAGTGCTCTGGATCAAGGATCTCTCTGTACCTTGCTCCGTTAATCTTTCCCTCAATCCTGACTAGTCTCCCAGTCCCTGTCGCTGAAAAACATTCCCACAGCATGAAGCTGCCACCACCATGCTTCACCGTAGGGATGGTGCCAGGTTTCCTCCAGACGTGACGCTTGGCATTCAGGCCAAAGAGTTTAATCTTGGTTTCATCAGACCAGATAATCTTGTTTCTCATGGTCTGAGTCCTTTAGGTGCCTTTTGGCAAACTCCAAGGGGGCTGTCATGTGCCTTTTACTGAGGAGTGGCTTCCGTCTGGCCACTCTACCATAAAGGCCTGATTGGTGGAGTGCTGCAGAGATGGTTGTCCTTCTTGAAGGTTCTTCCATCTCCACAGAGGAACTCTGGAGCTCTGTCAGAGTGGCCATCGGGTTCTTTGTCACCTCCCTGACCAAAGCCCTTCTCCCCCGATTGCTCAGTTTGGCCAGACAGCCAGCTCTAGGAAGAGTATTGTTGGTTCCAAACTTCTTCCCTTTAAGAATGATGGAGGACACTGTGTTCTTGGGGACCTTCAATGCTGCAGAAATGTTTTGGTACCCTTCTCCAGATCTGTGCCGCGACACAAACCTGTCTCAGCGCTCTAAGGACAATTCCTCTGACATCATGGCTTGGTTTTTGCTCTGACATGCACTGTCAACTGTGGGACCTTATATAGATAGGTGTGGTTTTCCAAATCATGTCCAATCAATTGAATTTACCACAGGTGGACTCCAATCAAGTTGTAGAAACATCTCAAGGATGATCAATGGAAACAGGATGCAGCTGAGCTCAATTTCGAGTCCCAATACAGCTGTTTTAAAGGCCCAATACAGCTGTTTAAAAATATATATATAAATACATTTCTTGGTGACAATTAACTACCTTCCTGTAATAGTTTTCCATTAAAGTGGTCAAAAATAAGAAAAATACGTTTTTGACCAAAACCTATTTCTCAAGCTAAGACTGTTAATTTGTTATTTATTTATTTAACTAGACAAGTCAGTTAAGAACAAATTCTTATTTTCAATGACAGCCTACACCGACCAAACTTGGACAACTGTACACGCCCTATGGGACTCCCAATCACGGCCAGTTGTGATACAGTCTGGATTTGAACCAGGTTGTCCGTAATGACACCTTTAGCACTGAGATGCAGTGTCTTAGACCACTGAACCAGGATCCATCTATCGCCTTTTGAGTTGTCTGTTGACTAGTCAGTATTTCTAAACAACTTATTTCTAGCCAACCCAGTCCAGATCGACTACCACCCACCAACACTCACATTACTGTAAGGGACTTAACATGGTGACTAAAATCTCCAACACCTCATCACAACTAATTAGGTGATTATCCAGTTAACATATCATCAGATGCATAAACACACATTAGTCACTTTTATGGTGGCCACTGCAGCCTCTTCCCAGTATTGTGTCCTTGGCGCTCCAGCTACTGTAGGGGGACACAATGTATAGACAGGCTCACCACGGGTCAATAGTAGTACCCTAACCCCAGTGCTGTGGAACCGTGGGATTTCAGTCTCCTATAGCTGCTCTGGTTCTGTTTTTGGCTACACAATCACAAAACGGGATGTTAGTGGGAGCCAGTCACATGGGATGGCTTCCTTCTTTTGTTTACTAGAAGATTGTATCAACCTCTGTGGCTCCTGGATGCTGTCCTGTCACACCATGCCTGCTGCCCCATATTATACCCCTGTCACACCATGCCTGCTGCCCCATATTATACCCCTGTCACACCATGCCTGCTGCCCCATATTATACCCCTGTCACACCATGCCTGCTGCCCCATATTAAACCCTGCATTTCTCTATCCATCGTTACCCTCTGTACCCCAGGACTTCTCCATGTCAATGTTAATGAATTTATATTTTCAGTTGCTCATGTCTGAAATACAAGCTTGGTTGAGGTTGAGGTTAATGTTGGTATATGGTTTTTTCATCATGAACAATATGAACATGTAGAGGTTGGTATCAAAAGGAGTCACTGCTAAGTGAGAAAGCTGATTTGTCTTTCATCAGAGGAATGTGTCGTAGAGTAAGCCTTTACAGCACTAATAAGCAGTAAAGTGCCTCTTGGAGGATATATTGGCATGAGTGTTGTTAGGCCAGAGACGAAGAGCAGCCAGGAAAAATGTGCGAGTTTAGTGACCAAGAAGGGTCTTGGTCAGGGAGGTGAACAAGTTCCTCTGTGGAGATGGGAGAACCTCCCAGAAGGACAACCATCTCTGCAGCACTCCACCAATCAGGCCTTTATGGTAGAGTGACCAGACACAAGCCACTCCTCAGTGAAAGGCACATGACAAAGGTTCTGAATACTTATGTAAATAAGCTATTTCTAGTTTTTATTTTTAATACATTTGCTAAAATATCTAAAAACCTGTTTTCACTTTGTCACTATGGAGTATTCTGTGTAGAATGCTGAGGATATATATATTTTTTAAAATCAATTTTAGAACAAGGCTGTAACGTAACAAAATGTGGAAAAAGTCATACTTTCCCACACACCCATTTCCTGGGCCGTGAGTCAAGAGGTCCTGTGCTTTTTACATTCCCATGGTGGTTCTGCCAGAATGTTTTTTTTTTGTACTACTTTACTTCCCATTAAATGTATTAATAGATTGAGCACACCACCATCTCAAAATATGTACTTTCTCAACACAACATGATACTCTGCACTGGTGACACTGGAGGAACTTTCTCTCAGACATAACTCATCTCCCTGAAGATAACACCAAAGATCTCCCATTTGATTACCCAAATTGGAAAATAAGTGCACCATTTTCACATTATGGTCTCTGTGGTGTTGTTCACCAGCCAATGAGCCAAGAGAACTGGTGGTCCAGGAAATGGCTCAACAAAAGGCTTCCAGTGGTATGGGAGTATCTGTCTGCCCATGCAGCTCAGTAGTCTCTGTCATGAGGAGGTAATTCACCAAATTGACAATATTCTTATTTATTGAATCACCTCCTCCAGAGTTGGCCAATCTGAACTGTAGGAGAGTCACCTTGTCTAGAAACACTCCTCCATTCACTGTAATCACTTTAGTGGCTTACTAATATCCTCTCTTTATGGGTATATGGCCGTAAACAACGCAATCAAACATTCATCCTATCATTACTTCAGGATAAAATCTTGCATATATTTTCAACACCAACTTCTGTGTTTATATACTAGAAGATAAGAGATCCTGAATTTGATATTCCTTCACATCACCACCACTCTCAGAGGGACCTGCGTTGCTCCCCCATAGGGTAGGCTGATGTAGTCACGATTAGAGAGTTGTGAGAGGCTAAGGATCACTGAGCAGCACGACAGACTGGCTCCATGCCCCCTGGAATTCTGGGTAAATATCTGCAGACCAGTCATGGGAATGAAATACATGTCAAGTCTCAGAGCGGGGTTAGTAATACCGGCTCCAACACAGCAAGGCCACCACTGTGCCTCTGTGTGAGTGAGGGACTTTCCTTCTTTCTCTCTTTCTCTCTTTCCCTCTTTCTCTTCTTTACTTCTCTCTCAATTCCTTTGTTGTTAATATAAATATTTGCAGCAAAATAATCTATTTAAGACTTTGATGGATGGTTGTTTTAGCAAAATATAGTGTTACTTTAAGTGTGTTTTTACAAGACTGAATAGTTGTGTATGCCTCAATTGTGTGTGTGTGTGTGTGTGTGAGTGATCTAATGATTGTTTGGGGAGAGGGAAGGAATTATGAGGAAGATTAGTACTCCCCTATGAGTGCTGTGTAATGTCGGCATGTGAGCACTGAGTACTATGGTAGTAGATTGTGACACACTGGTTTAGAAAGAGACTTGGAGATCAGTGTTGTGCTAGCTGGGCAACGGACCACCAGAGGGTTTTCACTACACATTGAAGACAGCATGTACACCCCACCAGATCAGGGACCTGGTCCAGAGAGACACCCTGAAGGCTGGGGCTAGTAGCCAACCTCTCTCTCTCTCTCTCTCTCTCTCTCTCTCTCTCTCTCTCTCTCTCTCTCCCCCCTCTCTCTCTCTCTCTCTCTCTCTCTCTCTCTCTCTCTCTCTCTCTCCCTCTCTCTCTCTCTCTCTCTCTCTCTCTCTCTCTCTCTCTCTCTCTCTCTCTCTCTCTCTCTCTCTTTCTCTTTCTCTTTCCCCATGTGTCCTGAATGCCTAAAATGTGAAAACCAAAACAGTTATTTAAGGCAAGCTTCAGCTCAAGCCCTCATGCTGTTCACAGGGTTTTCAGACGTCCACCCCTACGCCAAATTTAGGAGTCAACACATTTCAGACCTGTTTTGTGTGTGTCTGGCAGAGAGTGTTGTTATAAGAGTCCTATTCATGATAGGACTACTTTTATACAGTGGGAAACAAACAGAGTAACATTAGCGGGAATAATTCTGCAACCAATCTGGGAGTGGTCTGATTGGGGAGGGGAAAACATACATTTACCACCTGGTGATGTCACCATGGAATGCCAAATCTCCATACCACCAAAACAGGCTGAACTTTCAGGCAGTCTTTTGTATGTTCATAGACACAAACGGTGTATCCTTCCTGTTGTGTTGCGTTCACACCAGTGTCCTATCAGGCCAGAGGTAGAAATCACTTGTCCGGGCGTTCTGTGCAACAGGAAATGACCTCCTATCCCAAGACCGGGGGTGGGGCTGAGAATCAGATGGCTTGTTAGTAAGCATTTCACTGTAAGGTCTACACCTGTTGTATTGTTGGTTAAGGGCTTGTTAGTAAGCATTTCACTGTAAGGTCTACACCTGTTGTATTGTTGGTTAAGGGCTTGTTAGTAAGCATTTCACTGTAAGGTCTACACCTGTTGTATTGTTGGTTAAGGGCTTGTTAGTAAGCATTTCACTGTAAGGTCTACACCTGTTGTATTGTTGGTTAAGGGCTTGTTAGTAAGCATTTCACTGTAAGGTCTACACCTGTTGTATTGTTGGTTAAGGGCTTGTTAGTAAGCATTTCACTGTAAGGTCTACACCTGTTGTATTGTTGGTTAAGGGCTTGTTAGTAAGCATTTCACTGTAAGGTCTACACCTGTTGTATTGTTGGTTAAGGGCTTGTTAGTAAGCATTTCACTGTAAGGTCTACACCTGTTGTATTGTTGGTTAAGGGCTTGTTAGTAAGCATTTCACTGTAAGGTCTACACCTGTTGTATTGTTGGTTAAGGGCTTGTTAGTAAGCATTTCACTGTAAGGTCTACACCTGTTGTATTGTTGGTTAAGGGCTTGTAAGTAAGCATTTCACCGTAAGGTCTACACCTGTTGTATTGTTGGTTAAGGGCTTGTTAGTAAGCATTTCACTGTAAGGTCTACACCTGTTGTATTGTTGATTTGATTTGATTTTACTCACCTGACATCTGCCACCCTGTGTCATCTCAGCAAACGGTTTACGTCCCCAGCACAAAGGTAAAGAGCTGGAGCACATTAGGACTTGGTTTACTATTTAACCCAATATCTCCTCTTCTCTCAGTTCCACTGGTTCTGCACATTTCACATACAGTCAGAAGCCTGGGAAAAAGTTCCAGAGTGGAGAAAATAATAATTAAATTTCTATTTACAGTTTTATATTCCAACAAACGTTCACTGTGACCTCGTACAAAGTGTTTTGGGATACACTATTTTATGAGGTTGTGCCAAAATATGTTTAGTTTTTTTATTGCTGGGTGTGCCATGTTACAGTTGAGCAGATTGAAGCCTTCACACTGTTTTGGGTTACTTTTATTTGGCTGGTATAATTGAAGAAGAGCGGGAACATATGTTCTAGTTTAGATGAAGTAAAATAAGTCATTCTAGTTTTGTCAATCTGTCGCTGTGAGTGCTTCAGGTTTCATCATATTGCATGGAAATCTTTATCCTTTCAACTATAAACACTGAATAGGATACATTTTGCATAACAGAAATTCAAGAAAATAGTGTCAGTTATCCATGTCAGGAGTGGAGTTTAGTTGACTATGTATAACAGTAAAGATTGGCCTATACATGTACCTGGTTTTTGTTAAGATAGATAGATAGATAGATAGATAGATAGATAGATAGATAGATAGATAGATAGATAGATAGATAGATAGATAGATAGATAGATAGATAGATAGATAGATAGATAGATAGATAGATAGATAGATAGATAGATAGATAGATAGATAGATAGATAGATAGATAGTAAGTACACCCCCTGGGAAGTTCTTTTTTTATTTTTTTACATATTTGGACAGATTGATATGTAATCTTCACTTCAACACTATTGACAGATAAAGGTTACCCAATTTAACAAATGACACAAAAAAATTGAAAATGTTATGAAATTAAAATAAACAAAAATGCCTTTTCCTTATGGGGAGAAAGTTAGTACACCCCTACCTTTACCATCACATAAAATGGATACAATTAGAATTAGGTACCAAAACAAGTGTAAATGATTAGAAAACATTAGAGAGAAACTTAGGAGGCTCCAGCCTTCCATAAAGATAAGACAATTGGCCTGGTTTGGTCTTAACCATATGGGTGTGTGGTAACACATCATTCAAAGATCAAAAGACCTACCCGAGGCCCTCAGAAGAAAGATTATTGATGCCCATGAGTCTGGCAGGGGTTACAAATCCATTTCCAAGCAATTTGAAGTACATCATTCCACTGTCCGACAAATTCCAGACCACTGGCAAACTACCTAGAACAGGTCGTCCCACCAAAGTCAGCCCAAGAGCTGACCGAAAGATGCTCATAGAAGTTTCTAAGAACAGCAGGGTAACATCAAGGGATCTACAGGCCTCTCTTGCCACAATCAATGTCGAATTGCATGGGTACACTTTTTTTTTTGTGTGATTTGTTAAATTGGGTTACCTTTATCTGTCAATCCTGTTGAAGTGAAGATTACATATCCATCTGTCCAAATATGTTTTAAAAAAAGAGAACTTTCCAGGGGGTGTACTTACTTTATCACATGACTGTATTTACTGGCCATGTGATCAGACCATCTTTACCTCCTCCATTGCGGATCCTAATAATTTCAGTTTCATACTGCTAGGCCTGCCAGCCGGCCATTCAGAGCCAATGAGCTACACAGTACTGGCTGGCAGGGTAGGTCATGGTCGCCATGTGTCTGTCCCCCTGGCACCCTCCCAGTGTCCCCAGACAGCCACCAGTGCTCCTGTGTTGGACCGGCCATCCATGTGGAAATGTCCTGGGCAAGCACTCCCAACAGTGATCCCGCAACACTGGGAAGAACTAACCTGTATGTCTGCCTAACTGGTCCCTGGGAAACAAAGACCCCTTTTTACTTGTGGACTCATGGACCACCATTACCCCACCGCAATGCAACAACGCCACCAGCTCCTCCAAAGCCAACCTCCAGCCTTGCCGGCCACCAGGGCCTGTGTGGTTGTGTCCTTTCATTCATTGCCACCACATTCAGCTCCTCTCCTAATTTTTAATTTGTGTTTTGATTGGATGGAGGGGGTCAGGGAGGCAGAGACAGGCCAGGGAGATGGTCCCTCATTTGGGACTGAATGGCTGCCAATCTCCCAGCTGCCTTTGCTCAACTGGAGGATTACAAAGGAGACACTGACTCACACCTTCTTCTTGTACTCTTCCTGTAAATTCCTCTGTTTTTAGATCTGTATCAGTTAGCCTCCCTGGTAGTGTGTGTGTGACAATAGCAGGTCCATCCGCCTTGCTCACCTGTTCTTCATACATGAGAGGGTAACAACTGGTTACTGATTCCCCGGCCTTCCTTCCTCCCACAATGCCCCCCTCTGTCTGTCAAAGCTTCTACTCTGGGGATCTGTGGTGTAATTTAACTCACCACACTCTGTGTAACACACCCTTCATTTGTCAAAGAGCTTATCAAATGGCCTGCTATTAAATTCTAGTACTTTCCTGTGGTTTCTATGTGTGTTGAAAAGAGCTGTATAATAATGCTTGATGATTCAGCAAATTCTACAAATAAAGTTCAGTATGAAAAAAGGCCCCATGGGAAAGCGACAAAAGCATTCTTACTGAATCGGTCAATCATCCAATAAGTAACATTCTCCACAAGGGAATCTCACTACGTCTTTATATTCTCATCGTGGACAATTCTCCACCCGTCCCTGTCAGTTGAGCAGTGGATCTCGTGAGAATTCTTGTCCTTGAGTAGTGGAGCATCTGGACACATTCCATGTGTGTTGTGAGTTCTTTCTGAATTAACACATTGTTCTCTGTGTGTCAAAGTGTAACTGACTCTTGGCCGTGAACAACAGAATCAACAGAAATAGTAGATTCAAACCCCCTGGTTGAGTTTGCCTTGCCAAGGGGAAGTCTCAGCGGATGTCATTACATGTAGTTGGACAATAAGAAAAGTGGACAACAAACATACAGTATGAGGTCAACAAGATTTCTGCCTCCAATACTACAGTCATAGCTATTTGCAAGAGGTTATATTCTAGGTTCCATTAAAAATTAATAGCTTTCCAGGTCTATTATATTGTATTAGATATTTCAGATGATTAAATTTGTCCATCTCAACCTATTATGTAAACATTCATTATGTAAACATTCATTATGTAAACATTCATGTGCTTGGCAGACATTACATTGTTTTCTTTATTCAGTGCAAACAACATATTTATACCCAGATCAGTCCAAAATACATACCCCCAGATCAGTCCAAAATACATACCCCCAGATCAGTCCAAAATACATACCCCCAGATCAGTCCAAAATACATACCCCCAGATCTGTCCAAAATGCATACCCCCAGATCTGTCCAAAATGCATACCCCCAGATCTGTCCAAAATACATACCCCCAGATCTGTCCAAAATACATACCCCCAGATCTGTCCAAAATACATACCCCCAGATCTGTCCAAAATACATACCCCCAGATCTGTCCAAAATACATACCCCCAGATCTGTCCAAAATACATACCCCCAGATCTGTCCAAAATACATACCCAGATCTCTCTCACTCGTCATCTGTCCAACAAATGAGAGACAGAATGACATGAGTGGGTGGCATGTAAACCAAGCAGGAGAAAAGTCGCCACATGTTACCAGTAATGCAATTCCACCAATTACACTCTCCACTGTCCTCTCCACTCTGTGATTGGTCTGTATATCCCAGAGGATCCATTTCACTGATTTAGGATCAGTTCATGGGGTTGACTGGTGCACTGACAGGCCATACTGAGGCATCTCAAATATTTCCTTGATGATTCTCTTCTCTGCTGTTTGGGCCCATGCTATATTTGTGAAATCTGAGTTATGTAGAGTATTTTGTCATGTGTCTGTCTGTTAATTTGATTTGGGCTGATATGCTATCTTATAATGTTATAGTGTGTCAACTGTGTTATCTCATACCCTTATAGTGTGTCAACAGTGTTATTTCATACCCTTATAGTGTGTCAACTGTACCGTATAACTTGTTATAGAGACACAAATTATATAGACATACTTCAGAGGTGACCTTTGCTTGTTCATGCCCCTCAAAAACAAAGCCTGCCTTTCAGAAACGACCCCAGTGAGCACGATGTGGTCTGGGGCTTCAGCACTTCAGTCAGACCAGAATCAAATTGATTTAGACTACACATTTACTACATGGAAATGATCCTGACCTTGCACACATATTTTTTTAAGAAGTGGATCAAATACAGAAAACAAAGCTAAATCTTGACCCGTAGACATGCCTTTTTGTCCTGTTATATTTTTTCGAATAGACTTTATTTGACCATTTTGTTCTAATATACTGTATGTGTTTAATTCCTGTCTGAAATAAACAGGTGCACATAAGTGTTGGAACCAACAGCATGTCATGCAACACAGTAAGTTAAAGGACTGTAAGGGGCGTAGTGGAATATGGAAGTAGCTGACTGGGTGTGAGAGTGTGTGAATGCAGGACTGCTGTGCTGCTGTGAACTTCAGGAACAACGGGCCGGCTCTGGCCAGTGGCTGGCAGACACATATGCTGGAGACAGCTGCATCTCACACATATAGATCTGTGTCAGTGACATCTCAGCTGCCTTTTGTGGCAAATTACATCGGCAACATCTGCACCACGCTGAACTGCTGTATTGAAGTAATGTGTGACAGCCAATGATACAGTAACCAACAGTGTGTGGTGCATGTATGTGTGTGTAGCCTTTAGTTAAACAAATCACTGTGGCTGTAACAGTGAAGATCTAAGTGCTCTAAGACACTGCATCTCAGTGCCAGAGGCGTCACTACAGACAACCTGGTTCAAATCCAGACTGTATCACAACCGGACGTGATTGGGAGTCCCATAGGGTGGCGCACAATTGGCCCAGCGTCGTCCGAATTTGGTCGGGGTAGGCCGTCATTGTAAATAAGAATGTGTTCTTAACTGACTTGCCTAGTTAAATATAGTTAAATAAAAATTAAAAAGATGTGGTTGTCTCACCAAGGTATATTAAGATGAATGCACTAATTTTCACTCTAGATAAGATTGTCTGCAAGGCTAAATTATTAAAACTGTATGTAAAATGTAAGACATTTTGCCTGCAACATATCGAGACAGAATGGCTTCTTTTAGCACCTCCAGTCCTCGGGGGCCTGATTGACGTTATACTTTCCTCCAGCCCTGAAGTCAACACACCTGATTAAATGAAGTGCATTCTAAATGGAAGACCATGATTAGTTGGTTATTGAAGTCAGGTGTGATAACGGGGGCTGGGGCAAAAGGCCCCTGAGGACTGGAGGTGCCCAGGCCTGAGCTAGAGAGAATGAGAGAATATAACCAGTCTAGTGTTAGAATCAAGGTTTCTCATGTTGTCTGTGTATGTCCCTGTAAGTTATTTAAGATAGCCCTCTACACCTGCACCCGTACACAGGTTTGAAAATGACAGATTTGGGCACTGATAAAGTCTAAAATGTCTAAAAGAGGTGTGTGGCCACTTGGAGACACCAGTCAGTCCTCTCACTCAAACCCTTGTAATTTTTGTGTATTTCTTTGTGTCCCATATTTTCCAGTAATATATTCTTATGTTACTGAATGTATCCAGGGTATTTTCAGTGGAAACTACAGTAAATGTAAAATGCACATAAAATCCTCTCCTTTGATCTGTCCAAACTGTTCCCTTTCAATTGCTACCAATTTAGCCCTATCCACATAGGCCAATTCCCACGAGTGCAAAAAGGGTTAAGTAGCATGGGTGTGTTATAAGCTTCCCCAGTACTTTATCACTGGGGGAATGAAAGAGTCAGTGGGAAGCAGCCGTCTGTCTCACCAGGTGTTCTGCTGAGATCAATAGGAGATGAAAGGGCTCTCTAACTTGACAATTATCACCTATGACCACTGGGGACTATCAGCTCCTCTCTATCGCTCTCAGGCCTCTGGTACTCCTCTGTGACATCACTTTTCCAATGACAGCCTGCCTCACATAGTGATTACATAGAAGTCATCTGGTTGAGTCAGGAGGAGGGGGAAATGGACCAGAGAGAGAGAGGGGAGAGAGAGAGAGAGAGAGAGAGAGAGAGAGAGAGAGAGAGAGAGAGAGAGAGAGAGAGAGAGAGAGAGAGAGAGAGAGAGAGAGAGAGAGAGAGAGAGAGAGGACAGGGAAGGGGAATGGGGTGGGAGAGTTAGCAAGGTTCCCATGCTTCCGGGGCCCCAGGGGAGTAGTGATGGCAGATGTGTCGTCTGGGGCCCAGCTCAGGCCTCCTGCTCTGGGGATGGCAGTCTGCAATCTGGGCTGAGACTAGAGGACGATCAGAGACTGTCATCCATCACCCTCAGAAGACCCAGGACCTTGCTCTATAAATACATACGCAGAAGACCCAGAACAGCGTCTTATTGAACGCCACTCACTCAGCGCTCGTCCAATCACAGTTGGCATCTTGTCTCAGAGAGTGTTTTCTTTTTTTATTAGGTCACCACCAATCCCAGGTCAAGATGTCATCTAGCTGAGGTATCATTCTATTTTGGCTAGCTTAAGAAAAAGAGAGAAATATCTCAAGTCTTGCCCAAAAACTCTAGACCATGAAAATAACTTATGAAGTAAAATCAGCTCAATGGACAGGCCAGGGCTGAGGGATGGAAGGGAGAGAGGAAGAGAGAGATAGAGGGGAGGAAGGATCCTCCCATAGCCTCCCAGAGCCAGTTTTCCAGGAGGCTGTCAGCATGAGACAGCTGCGAGGAGAGGCCTTTATCTCCTAATGCACTGTATTACAGAGTCCTTGGAAAAAGCCTTGTCTCTGTGAGGGTGGGTGAAAAAGATCCGGAGCGCATCCCGACTTTAAATAGATTAGAACTGCAAGCAGTCACACATCTGTAGCCGCCATTATCCCCCTTTGAAGCCCCATGAGTGACGACACCGATCAAATATTTGGGCCGGCAGGAAGCCTAGTGGTTAGGGCGTTGGGCCAGTAACTGAAAGGTTGCTGGATCGAATCCCGAGCTGAACAAGGCAGTTAACCCACTGTTCCCCAGTAGGCCGTCATTGTAAATATGCATTTGTTCTTAACTGACTTGCCTAGTTAAATAAAGATGAAAATATGGAGAGTGGTGCTGCTGCTGTGCCAGGGGAATCATGCAGGTTTGAAGATCCGCAGGTCTTTGAAGCCTCCTGTCTTCTCAAGTCGTTGATGATTTGTAAATAACATCTGAAGGCGCTGATAAGTACATGGCTTGGTTTCTCACTTGGGAATGACAAAGAAGAAGGTGGGGAACACATAACACTTCCTGAAGGAATCTGAGTGGATGGAAAACAACTGTGGGTTTTATTCAATCACAATAGGATCAGGAATAGCACCAGAGGAAATGACCTTGGAGGCCTAGAATAATGGGAGAATCTGAACTGTATTTCATTGACTCCTCGTGTCCACTCTCCTCACCCTTTTCTTAAAACCCATTGGATGAGAAAGTTAGAGGGGAGAGACCTTGGACCTTTTCATCCAATGGGTTTTTAGGAGGCGAGGAGAGTTCTCCAGACCAATTCACTTGAACTCACTTCAGAATATCTTTTTCATGTGGTTAATATAATTTGAATAAATCTAAATATATATACAAGGGGTGGCAGGTAGCCTAGCGGTTAGAGCGTTGGGCCAGTAACTGAGCTGACAAGGTGAAAAACCTGTCGATGTGTCCTCCAGGGGCTGACCCTGTAGGCTGTCATTGTAAATAAGAATTTGTTCTTAAATGACTTGCCTAGTTAAATAAATAAATAAAATAAGTTTTGTTTTGTGATCTGACCAGACAAAACTTTGGACCCCAGGGTCAGTTCACAGCCTATTGATATTGCATTTTTATTATTACAACTGCATAATTTGCCCCCATTGACTCTGAACTTTATTAAGTGAATCATATTTTGACGCCTGTTAGGATGAAATAGAAAAATGGAGGTTTTACCTATTGGCCCTCTTCTTGTAGGAGACTGCTCCTCATTCAGCCTGCTAGGATCCAGGTTAATGTGTATCTCTGAGGGAGAACAACAAACATTCCTACTGGGAATGAATGACTAACTACGAGGTAGATTAATCAGGCTGGATAAGTTCGCTCTTTTTCTACACCACTGGTCTTCTCAATGAGCTGTGAAATAGACAGAGACTAGGAGGTGGATTGCATTGTTAACACCATGACACTTAAAGCAGCAAATACATTCACTTGGCTGTAAATAACCCAATTCATAAGCTCATCAAGTGAATGGGTTTGTCTTGAGACAAAACCATTCCGTAAGGAGACATTTCAAAAGTCAGAGGATTCTGTGTGTGTGTGTGTGTGTGTGTGTGTGTTGCTAATGAATCTATTGTGTTCCCAGAAAGCAGTCTTTTCTTTGGGTTGCTATTTAGAGGCAAGACATTAAACACTGCCCCCTTCAGCAGGACTTCCATCCCTATGGCTCCTTGGGGAGGACACATCCCTAAAGCATCTGTGACACCAGAGAGAGAGAGAGAGAGAGGACATCCTCCCTATAACTAACCAACCCCCCACCATCCACATAATATAATAACACAATATGGACACAAATAACTCTGAAACACAACACAACACAGGGACACACAGGTCAAAGTATTATCAAGCTGCACCGCAAGCTGTTATCTCCTAACCAACCTGATATCATTGTTGTTAGTTCGGGTTTGGTACCACACCCTCGCCCACACGAAGCCATGCAAGCAAGATCTCCAGGCATAGCTGGAGGACAGGGCACTGACTGAGAGACAAAGGGCAGCTTTCCCAGTCCAGAGGATAGGTTTTCCCTTACACACTGACACTGACACGTACCTCTTCTGGCAGACGAGTCTGAATTGAAAAGCTTTACAGGAAGTGATTTAGAACCTCGACTATTGTTGTGAAGTATAACTTTTTTTTTTGCTTGTTGGTTTTTGTTTCAGATGTTTGCTTTGTAATGGTGATTTGGCTACTGGTGTAATCTGTACCAGAGTATTTCAACTGGTTCCACACACCATGCTGCCTGCTGGTCAATAGTGTAGGAAAGGCACCCTCAGTAAGAGCACCACTGCCCCCTACTGAGCAGAATAGCACAAACCGGGCCTTCTGAAAGTGTTCACACCCCACAACCTTTTCCACATTTTGTTGTGTTTATAGCCTGAATTAGACATGTATTAAATGGAGATTTTGTGTCACTGATTTACACACAATACCCCATAAAGTCAAAGTGGAATTTTGTTTGTAGAACATTTTTTAAATTAATACCAATTTAAAAAGCTGAAATGTCTTCAGTCAATAGGTAAGTATTCTATTACTTTGTTATGGCAAGCCTAAAAAAAATCACATAATAAGTTTAATGGATTCCTTATTTAATAACAGTTAACAGGATGATTTTTGAATGACTACCCCATCTCTGTACCCCATACAATTATCTCTAAGGTCCCTCAATCCAGTAGTGAATTTGAAGCATAGATTCAACCACAAAGACCAGGGAGGTTTTTCAATGCCTAGAAGGGCACTGATTGGTAGATGTGTAAAAATATAAAAAAAAAGCAGATGATGAATATCCCTTATAGCATGATGAAATTATTCATCAGGCTTTGGATGGTGTATCAATACACTCAGTCACTACAAATATTCAGGCGCCCTTCCTAACTCAGTTGCCAGAGAGGAAGGAAACTGCTCAGGGATTTCACCATGAGGCTAATGGTGTTTTTAAAACAGTTTAATGGTTGTAATATGTGAAAACTGAGGATGGATCAACAACATTGTAGTTACCCCACAATACATCTAAATGACGGAGTGAAAAGAGGGAAGCTTGTACAGAATAAAAATATTCCAAAACATGCATCTTGTTTTTAACATGGCACTTAATCTAACACAACACATCACTGACTACCACTCTTCATATTTTCAAGCATGGTGGTGGCTGCATCATGTTATGGGTATGATTGTCATCGGCAAGGACTAGGGAGTTGTTTACGATAAAAAGAAACAGAATACAGCTATAAGCACAGGCAAAATCCTAGAGGAAAATCTGGTTAAGTCTACTTTCCAAACGACACTCTGAGACATATTCACCTTTTAGAAGGACAATAGAGTTGGTTACCAAGACGACATGTAATGTTCCTGAGTGGCTGAGTTACAGTATTGACTTAAATCGGCTTTAAAATGTATGGCAAAACTTGAAAATGGCTGTCTAGCAATTATCAACAATCAACTTGACAGAGCTTGAATAATTTTAAAAGGAATAATGGGCAAACATGGTACAATCCAGGTGTGCAAAGCTCTTAGAGACTCTTAGAGACTCTTAAGACTCCCTGCTGTAATTCACCACCAAAGGTGCTACCACAAAGTATTGACTCAGGGGTGTGAATACTTATGTAAATGACTGTATTTCTGTATTTTCCTTTTCAATAGATTAGCAGAAATTCTAAAAACATGTTTTCACTTTGTCATTATGGGGTATTGTGTGTAGATGTATGTAAAATAATTATATTGAATCAATTTTGAATTCAGGCTGTAACACAACAAAATGTGGAATAAGTCAAGGGGTGTGAATACTTTCTGAAGGCAGTGTATCAGGGCTCAAGCAGGTCAACTAGGGCAGTACATCAGCATAGAGGCAAGGGCCATATTATCTCAGATTGTAGGGCAGGTGAATGTAACAGGTGAATGTAACAGGAAAGTCACAGCACAACATTCGTATTGGTTCAATATTCACGTGACAACATTTTTACTTCAATAACTGATATTCCAAACTGTCAAGTTTCCATCCCAACTATAGTAACACATTTTAAGATGGATGCAATATGCAGAAATCTCTCCGCAATTTCCTGGTTGCAAAAATGTTAATAGTTTGCCTAATTTCAGTTTATGTGACAAAACAAGCAAGTATAGTGTAGAGAATCATTGTATCATCTAAACCACTGTAATAAACTAGTATAGTGTAGAGAATCATTGTATCATCTAAACCGCTGTGAAATATATTTTCCAGAACCAAAAATATTGTATTTTCAGCTGTTTGAATCTGGTCTACAAAACTGAAAGTAAAAGACACAAAAAAATTCACTTAAGGACAGAAAGCATAGAAATAACACACATAGAACAGATCTACCGCATCTTAGACTTGCTTTATATGAGAATGACAGATCTGTAACAGACGTTTCTATGTGCATTTTGTAGGGTCTCCCAAAAAGTTACATATTGTAGCTGTAACAATAATTTCTTAATTTGGATGATCAGTTATTGTAGAGTGGAGGCACTGGTGGTTTAGTTTTGTAAGGGAGCTGGCTACTAATTATTAATCAATGCCTGTTAAGATAAGACTATTAACAAAAGGGAATTTGGTATAAGAACAAGCCTACAGAAATAAAACAGTGACATGTCCAAGAGGGTTGTTTGCTTCCAGTGCTCTACAAATTATCAAAACATCCTTACCTTTCAATTGTTTTCACAGTGAGTGTTGTGCCCTGTGAAGTGGTCTGTCAAGCACGTGATGCATCCTGGTTTCTGGGTAGGCTACACACTCACTCCGCCTGCCTGCAGCTGTGTCAACAACACAGTGTGCTGGGAGACTTCCTGACTACAGATAACTCCTATCTATATGGAAAGTCTCATAGAAACAATATGATTTCAAACATAGTTGTAGAAATGTGTATAACATATATTTTTTAAAATATCCTAACATGAAATACCTGATTTGACTTCAACATGTTTTATAAGAATATACAGAATAGAGTACTTTGTGTTAAACCATTAGCCAATGGACCATGACCATCTATGATCACTTCTTTATTCCTGGTATCTCAGCTCCTTGTCTCCAGTGATCAAAGAGTGGGGACTTTTAATTATGAAACATCCTGCCGGTGCGCTTCACTAAGTCCTCCACTGTAAGTCACCATATGGAACTAATCTCTGAAGCCCTTATTAAAGTGTCTGGCCACAGCAGAACAGGGGTCAAAGATGACTGGAGTTCGGCAGGGTCCCACCCCTAGAGATATAACCAAAGATGGTGGATAAATGAAAATAGGTCACTCAGGCAGTTTACCTTTTTATTTTTTTTGTGACGTTCTGGTCTACTTAACTGGGTGTCTCCATTAGACACCAATGCAATAGCAGCTGGGTCTGGTCTACTTAGTTCATCGACTTTCATTGAAGCAGAAAATAAAATAAAAGTGGGGGTGTCCCACTTACTTTTCCTGATATATCATGTTTTATATCTATGGTCCAGATTCCATCACAAACCATCACGTCAATCGGCTTCAACAAGTCTGGGGGAGAACCTCAATCGCAAACTCTCTTCACTCTCCTTGAGAGGAGAAGGTCAGAGGGGAGGGACCTCTGGCTTTCTCATCCAATGGGTTTAGAGAAGGAGGTAAGGCGAGAGGATGTGAGGAGTATGCAATTTAGAATCTCCCCACACTCTTAGAAAATAGGGTTCCAAACAGGTTCTTCTGCTGTCCCCATAGGAGAACACTTTTATATTCCAGGTAGAACCCTTTTGCTTCCATGTAGAACCATTTTGGATTCCATGTAGAAAACTCTGTGGGATAATAAGGGGGTGCTGTGTTTTTATGGGCTCCTAACCAATTGGGCTATTTTGATAGTTTGTAACTTATTTTGTACATGAAGTTGCTGCTACCGTCAATTATGACCGAAAAGACCTTCTGGACATCAAAACAGCGATTACTCACCTCAAACTGCTGCTACTCTGTTTATTATCTATGCATAGTCACTTTACCCCTACCTACATGCACAAAATACCACAACTAACCTGTACCCCCTCACATTGACTCTGTACTGGTACTTCCTGTATATATCCTCTCTACTGTAATATTACTAACCTGTACCCCCTCACATTGACTCTGTACTGGTACCCCTGTATATAGCCTCTCTACTGTAATATTACTAACCTGTACCCCCTCACATTGACTCTGTACTGGTACCCCTGTATATAGCCTCCTCACATTGACTCTGTACTGGTACCCCTGTATATATCCTCTCTACTGTAACATTACTAACCTGTACCTCCTCACATTGACTCTGTACTGGTACCCCTGAATATAGCCTCCTCACATTGACTCTGTACTGGTACTTCCTGTATATATCCTCTCTACTGTAATATTACTAACCTGTACCCCCTCACATTGACTCTGTACTGGTACCCCTGTATATAGCCTCCTCACATTGACTCTGTACTGGTACCCCTGTATATAGCCTCCTCACATTGACTCTGTACTGGTACTTCCTGTATATATCCTCTCTACTGTAATATTACTAACCTGTACCCCCTCACATTGACTCTGTACTGGTACCCCTGTATATAGCCTCTCTACTGTAATATTACTAACCTGTACCCCCTCACATTGACTCTGTACTGGTACCCCTGTATATAACGTCTCTACTGTAATATTACTAACCTGTACCCCCTCACATTGACTCTGTACTGGTACCCCTGTATATAGCCTCTCTACTGTTATATTACTAACCTGTACCCCCTCACATTGACTCTGTACTGGTACCCCTGTATATAGCCTCCTCACATTGACTCTGTACTGGTACCCCTGTATATAGCCTCCTCACATTGACTCTGTACTGGTACTTCCTGTATATAGCCTCCTCACATTGACTCTGTACTGGTACCCCTGTATATAGCCTCCTCACATTGACTCTGTACTGGTATTTCCTGTACATAGACTCCTCAAATTGACTCTGTACTGGTACTTCCTGTATATAGCCTCCTCACATTGACTCTGTACTGGTACCCCTGTATATAGACTCCTCACATTGACTCTGTACTGGTACTTCCTGTATATAGCCTCCTCACATTGACTCTGTACTGGTACTTCCTGTATATAGCCTCCTCACATTGACTCTGTACTGGTACTTCCTGTATATATCCTGTATTGTCTTACTTTTATTGAATTTTTTACTTTAGTTAATTTAGTAAATATTTTCTTAAACCCAATTTGTTGAACTGCATTGTTGGTTAAGGGCTTGTTAGTAAGCATTTCACTGTAAGGTCTACACCTGTTGTATTGTTGGTTAAGGGCTTGTTAGTAAGCATTTCACTGTAAGGTCTACACCTGTTGTATTGTTGGTTAAGGGCTTGTTAGTAAGCATTTCACTCTAAGGTCTACACCTGTTGTATTGTTGGTTAAGGGCTTGTTAGTAAGCATTTCACTGTAAGGTCTACACCTGTGTGACAAATTACATTTGATTTGATTTGATTTGAAAGGGTTCTACATGGAACCCAAAATGGTTCTACTTGGAACCAAAAGGATTCTACCTGGAACCAATAAGGGTTCTTCAAAGAGTTCTCCTACGGGGAAAACCAAAGAACCCTTTTAGGTTCTAGATATCACCTTTTTTTCTAAACGTGTATGTAACATTCACTCTGTGTCATGTGCCAAAGAGACTGGCCTATCCACAGGGTTCCACTATATAACACAGCCACTAAGTCAAAATTGTCTATTTCGCTTTTTTGTCTTTTTTTAAAGCTGGAATCCTTAGTTTTGGACTCATAAATTAATGATATACACCCATTGCATCTTGATGAATATAACTTCTAAAAGGCTAGCGCTGCCGCTTTCAAGGAGCGGGACACTAATCCGGACTAATCCCGCTATGACCTCCGACAAGCCATCAAACAGACAAAGGGTCAATACAGGACTAAGATTCAATCCTACTACGCCGGATCTGACGCTCGACAGATGTGACAGGGCTTGCAAACTATCATGGATTAGAAAGGGAAACCCAGCCACGAGCTGCCCAGCGAGACGAGCCTACCAGACGAGATAACTACCTTCTATGCTCGCTTCGAGGCAAGCAACACTGAACCATGCATGAGAGCACCAGCTGTTCCGGACGACTGTGTTATCTCGTCTGGTAGGCCGATGTGAGTAAGACCTTTAAACAGGTTAACATTTGCAAGATCGCGGGCCAGACGGAATACCAGGACAGGTACTCAGAGCATGCACTGACCAACTGGCACGTGTCTTCACTGACATTTTCACCTTGTAATATCAACTTGTTTCATGCAGGTCACCATAGTCCCCGTGCCCAGGAACGCCAAGGTAACCTGCCTAAATTACTATCGCCCCGTAGCACTCACATCTATAGCCAAGAAATGCTTTGAAAGGCTGGTCATGGCTCACATCAACACCATCATCCTAAACGCCCTGAACTCACTCTAATTTGCATACTGCCCCAACTGGGAATGGCCGATATACCGTTTATACCATATACAGGGGTATTTCGAAGTACAGGCGGTAGGATTTTCAATACTGTTAAAAAAAAACGGGGGCACCTCTTTCACTCTTTCACTGACTCTTTGCACACACACAGGTCTCTACCCACACAGATACTTACACTGACACCCCAACACACATGTACACATACACACACACACACACACACACACACACACACACACACACACACACACACACACACACACACACACACACACACACACACACACACACACACACACACACACACACACACACACACACACACACTGACGCCACACATGCTTTCACACACATTCGCTGCAGCTACAGCTCAGTCTATTATCTATCCTGTTGCCTAGTCACTTTACCCCTACCTATATGTACATAGCCACCTCCATTACCTCGTACCCCTGCACATCATCGACTCAGTACTGGTACTTCCTGTATGTAGCCATGTTATTTTTAACTCGTTATTGTTGTTTGTTATTCACTGTGTATTTATTCCTTGTGTCACTATTTCTATTGAATATTTTGTATCTTTAAATCTGCATGGTTGGAAAATGACCCGTAAGTAAGCATTTCATTGTTAGTCAACACCGTTGTTTACGAAGCATGTGACAAATACCATTTTATTTATAAATGCCTCATGAGCTTAGTTCAACTGTCGTGCCCCATCAGAACCCCAATACATCTTGTTTTACTGATCTCCTCCAGCTCATTAATGATAGAACGTTCATATTTGATGATTGAAGAAAGGCTAGTCTATTTGGCAATAACAAGGAGACTGGCATGCTACTTCAACACAGCTGAACAGAGACTGGCATGCTACTTCAACACAGCTGAACAGAGACTGGCAGGCTACTTCAAAACAGCTGAACAGAGACTGGCATTCTAATTCAACACAGCTGAACAGAGACTGGCATTCTACTTCAACACAGCTGAACAGAGACTGACATTCTACTTCAACACAGCTGAACAGAGACTGGCATGCTACTTCCACACAGCTGAACAGAGACTGGCATGCTACTTCAACACAGCTGAACAGAGACTGGCATCCTACTTCCACACAGCTGAACAGAGACTGGCAGGCTACTTCAACACAGCTGAACAGAGACTGGCATGCTATTTCCACACAGCTGAACAGAGACTGGCATGCTACTTCCACACAGCTGAACAGAGACTGGCAGGCTACTTCAACACAGCTGAACAGAGACTGGCATACTACTTCAACACAGATGAACAGAGACTGGCATGCTACTTCAACACAGCTGAACAGAGACTGGCATGCTACTTCAACACAGCTGAACAGAGACTGGCATGCTACTTCAACACAGCTGAACAGAGACTGGCATTCTAATTCAACACAGCTGAACAGAGACTGGCATTCTACTTCAACACAGCTGAACAGAGACTGGCATGCTACTTCAACACAGCTGAACAGAGACTGGCATGCTACTTCAACACAGCTGAACAGAGACTGGCATGCTACTTCAACACAGCTGAACAGAGACTGGCATGCTACTTCAACACAGCTGAACAGAGACTGGCATCCTACTTCAACACAGCTGAACAGAGACTGGCATCCTACTTCAACACAGCTGAACAGAGACTGGCATGCTACTTCAACACAGCTGAACAGAGACTGGCATGCTACTTCAACACAGCTGAACAGAGACTGGTATGCTACTTCAACACAGCTGAACAGAGACTGGCATGCTACTTCAACACAGCTGAACAGAGACTGGCATGCTATTTCAACACAGCTGAACAGAGACTGGCATGCTACTTCAACACAGGCTGGAGCTGTAAATGTATGTTTATGTGGGACTGTTTTGTCTGAGCTATCGATGACCAGTTGACCAGATTCTAGTCCCAACATTTCCCACTTTGTCAGAAATGTTAATAGAAATGACAGGATGGCCATGTATTATATATATATGTAATATATTATATACTTATATTTATAAGTGCATGCTCACAGATTCTCTTTTTTCCACTAACATACTTTGAATGTTTTCAAAACCATAGGATTTGTAAAATAACTATTCTTATACGAACACAAATCTATTTGTTTGTTTTTTATGTCAAAAGAAAGCAGCACACACACTGTAATCTGTAGATCTAGTGTGTTTACTGAGGTAAGATAAATCTTTCCCCTCTCTCTCCAATAACAGACACAGACTCAGGCACCTTAAAAGGAAGCAGTGTGTGTGTGTGTGTGTGTGTGTGTGTGTGGATACGTGCTTGCGTGTGTGTGTGTGAGAGAGAGTGTTTGTGTATCTGAGTGAGAATGCTGTCATCATGGCTGGTTCTGGCAGTTTGGTCAGCCTAGTGCCCGAGGGTCTAACGTGTGCCTGCTGTCTTTCTGCTGGAGATGCTATCATGTGTGATTAGTGTACAGGGTCTTTGCTGGCACATGCATTCTCTGATTGCAGTTAAACTGCTCCCACAGTTACACACACACAGACGAACATGCACACGAACGCACACACACACACACACACACACGCACACACACAATACCCCTGAGGTCTGCACCTGCTCCTCTCTTTGCCCAGTGTAAACAGAGCAGGGGCGGAGCTAGAGGGAAGAGGGGAGTGGGGGAATGGAAAATGGGATGACGCAATACAGGCAAGTTCAAGTTGAGGTTCACTGGGGGCCATTTAATTTAAATAATATCTTAGCAGTAAATGCTAAATAAATACTATAGTCTCTAATTTGTATTTTAACAAGCCACGTTTAGGTGTTGGTGAGGATTACACACAGCATGATTGAGCCTCTGAGGGAGATCTGCCACAGTGAATGAGTATGGGGATCTCTAACCTGTGCCGCCAAAGCCTACTCGATGTGCGTGCACAGACATGGCCCAACCAACCCTCATAAAAACAATTGCTCAATGAAAATATGATGTTTTTTGGATATGGATAGAATGAACAGTGCTGTGTTTTAGTTTTGATTGGTTGGTAAGGCAGTGTTTAGTGACACAGAGCTATAAATTAGACTTGCAGAGTTCTCACTGTACCTTGGGAAGGGACATGAAGGGTGGTGTTAACACTAAATCTATAATACTACAAGCTAACTGTATATCAGCTGTCAAGGACAATATGCACATTAAATATGAACTTGGCTGGGCTCTAGCTACATCAATAGGGAGAGGTGTTGATGATGGCTGGGCTCTAGCTACATCAATAGGGAGAGGTGTTGATGATGGCTGGGCTCTAGCTACATCAATAGGGAGAGGTGTTTATGATGGCTGGGCTCTAGCTACATCAATAGGGAGAGGTGTTGATGATGGCTGGGCTCTAGCTACATCAATAGGGAGAGGTGTTGATGATGGCTGGGCTCTAGCTACATCAATAGGGAGAGGTGTTGATGATGGCTGGGCTCTAGCTACATCAATAGGGAGAGGTGTTTATGATGGCTGGGCTCTAGCTACATCAATAGGGAGAGGTGTTGATGATGGCTGGGCTCTAGCTACATCAATAGGGAGAGGTGTTGATGATGGCTGGGCTCTAGCTACATCAATAGGGAGAGGTGTTGATGATGGCTGGGCTCTAGCTACAT